>JAIFKI010000021.1:30958084-30985584 GCA_025389145.1 Misgurnus mizolepis | reverse complement strand
GATGTTTGATTAAATTTTTTTATATATATTTAATTTTATTTTTAGCAGGTTAGCGGTGTGGGTTAGCATCAGCTTTAGCATTTACATACTAAACAAGTGAGCTTTAACAAGATAACTCAATTTAGGCTGTTACTTGCAGGTAATTATTTAAGACATAACTGTTACATGTAAATACAGGCTGTGGATATAGTTAGCTTTGTGAAATAAAATCTGTTTTTTTTTAATTGAAGATATTAGCTGATATTAGCCGGCGTGCTAACACGAAGGGCATCAGGAGGATTTTACACCTAAAGCATTTACTCATTTGTTTACAATTAAATATATTATAAAACATCGTGGGAAAGTAACAAATACACTGACCGCAAGAGCTGTTTTTGAGGAGGAATCGACTAACCCAGGTATTTATTTATGACCTCATGTCTATGTCGTCTTTTCTGTTTTTAATAATTTCATGTATTTATTTTTTTGTCCTTTTGAAAGCTGTTATGTGTGCAAACACATTTGTGAAGATGATATTTGGTGACAATAATGTTTGTTAAGGGCCATTGATCTAATGATGTGGATGTTTATTTTCGCACGGATTTTGTACCTTTAAATTCGCAATTGTTTTAATGGGTTGGTGATTATTTACGTGCCTGATTGATGCAGATTATATTCATGAATCTTGCATCTCCAGTGAAAACTTTTCAATGATTTTGATCATACGTATTCTGGAAAAAAAATCTTTCAGTGATGATTGTTCAAAAATGGGGAAAAAAAAAACTTTTTTTCTCTCTTTTTCAAGGTTTGCATGTCTCTTATTCAAGTATTAAAGATGTCTTAAAGGGCACAATATTTAAGATTTTGCATTATATAAAAAAACATGAGCGATGTGTTATATTTTGTTCAGCTGTGTATTTTTTTTAGTATGGAGAAATTTGCCATTTTAAAGGGGTCATAACATTAAGAATCTAATTTGCCTTCTTTTTCAGTGTTGTTATCATTAGTACATCATGTTTCATAGCTTAAAGAGCACCTATCCTCCGATTCATGATTTTACATTTCCTTTGGTGTGTGTGTATTGGTACATGTTAACGGTATGCAAAAGGTACCCAAGCAGGGCTCAACATAAAGGACTGCCTGGTGGCCTGGTGCAAGCGTTATAGACGTTCGGTCCAGTAAAAACTATTGTCACTTGCCCGACCAGGCAAGTGCATCACCCTCAGTCACTAAAATGTATTTTCATCAATATATATAATTTAACATTTTGGAAGCAGACATTTACTTGGGTGAAACACGACGAAAGAAACAATGCAATATTTTGTACAGTTTGCTGTCAGTTTACAGGTAAAGCAGAAAAGTTAGGAGTCTTTTGTATATGTAAATCTCTTTTCTTGGACTACAACAAACAAAGTGATTTTAGGCAATAGTTTACTTCCTGGGCCTGTTGACGTGGACAGGATCGACATTATCATAATTCAGACTCAGCCTGTAAGTTAACTCCTGTTAACATTGCGTTGTGAGTGAATCTTTCAAACATGTCACATTTCCAGCTGACGTCAGAGGTATTGAGGCCAATCACAACGAACAGATTAGCTGTCCAACCAGGGAGACAGAGCTTATCAGATTGATGAGTTTTGTACAAAATTAATGCGTTTGATTTGACAGGGAAATCTGGAGCTACAAAAATGTAAGGTATTTGGAAAATAATGTGTTTTTTAACTAGCGTCGCAAATGGATTGAATTATACCACGCAAAATAACTTTAGCAATGAAATAGGTGCCCTTTAAAATGGCCCCTTATCACTAACAAAAGCATTTACGAAACCATTCCTGGAAAAAAAATGTAGGTTAAAAAGCTGGAGAAGTGATGTCAATAGGTAGATTCCTTGACCTGCTCACAGAAAGACACAAATGACACATCATTGTATTGTTGGCACCGTCTAGGGTCGTGGGTGAATCTGAGGTGGCTGAAACCACGCCCCCTAGCTCTACTCTAGTGACAGCAATGACTGTTCAACCGTCACTTAAGCGGCCATGATCATCAGACATATCGCCAATAGCGGGCTTTATTATTATTATGCGCAAGAGATCTTGTAACACACATGGATTCTTCTTGCATGCACCTGGAGTTAATGCGTGCCTCTTGGACTCTTGCTCAGAACTGAATGCGCGCGGCATGGACCTCCTTCTAGCACCTGAACTTGTAATGAGCATGATTCGGACTCTTCCTCGCACTTGAGCTTGTAATACATGTAGGGCTGGGTATTGTTTAAAATCTTTCGATCCGGTGCCAATTTCGATACCTCAGTTTCGAAACCGGTTCCTAACAATACTTTTTCTATACCATATGTTTTAAAATCCATTTAAACATCAACAATAAAACATTAAACACAAAACTTTTCACCTTAATTAAAACAAATTCTGGTAACACTTCTCACTCAGGGTAACATTAATAATAAAGCTGGTTGTGCTTTTTGGATAGGGGTGCGCCAGTAGACAAACTTTTCATCTTTTTTACTTTATATGTAATGACTTATAATATACAGACTATAAAGAAATCATTTGTAGGCTATGTGTTCCTAAATCTTTGTTCACTTACATCCCAAGCTGTAGTACAAATATCTACCAAATGGGTATTAAATACACACGGCGGCCTGCAAAGTTGCATGATAAAACTGGTGAGCATCAAAATTTAATAACATTATTACTTAATTATATAAAAAAATAATAAAATGTAAAATGTAATATTAAATGTAATGTTTAACTTAAATTTATGTGTTACCATAACCTATTGGAGCAGTTTTTGTGCAGTAATCAGCAGGATTAGTAAATATCTTCTTCAGATGACCGTCATGTAATAAACTTTTTTACTTTGTTTTTAGGATCTCAACAGTCGGCATGAAAGTATCAAACCATTTGCTTTATTTATTATCATTATAAAACCTATATGATAATTCTTCTTATCAAGAAAATGTAATACGAAATAAACAAGAGAATTATATACCACAGACTTTCAGTATACATTGCGTTTTGTTTTGCATGTTCAGTTTTTGTACGTTTAAGCTCTGTGCAGATTTAAATAGTTTTTTTTCTGTTGCTAATATTTTCAACATAAACAAACTATATAGAGAATATAATATTGGTGTGTTAAAACTATTCAATGATAATTTTAAGCTTGATGTTAAATTGTGACTTAATAAAAATGTAAAAAATGACATCTTAACTTTATTCAAACAAATATTGGAATGTTCGATTTTTATACTAATGCTCAAATATTAGAATAAATTATTGAAAACTACCCATTCCTAGTTGGAACCAGTGATCTTCTGGTTACCAGTCCGACTCTACCTCTTCACTGACCTGCAGATTGTTCCCAATCAGCCTGTCGGTACACTTCGGTGTCAGGTTTTTCCATGCTGCAATAGGGAAAGAATCAGGTTCAGTTCAACAGCCTTGAACGCAAAGTGCTGTGAAAATGCTGATCTCCGGGATGCACCGAGAGGATACTAGCGATCTGGAACATGCAGATGTTGTCCTATAGTCTGTGCAGAAGGTCCTTTACAATCTGGGACATGCAGATGAAGGTCCTTAAAGTGAAGGTTTGATCCTCTGAGCTTCACCTTGTTGCAGACATCGGTGGTTGCCTTTCTGGATGGGGTGTGATCCGATTAGTCTCTGGACGCACAGGCCAGAAACTCAGAACTTGTGGTCTGTTGATTCAGAATGATGGGGTTTGCAATCTTTTGTTGCAATCTCTAGCACGCAGGCTGGAGAATCAGATTGACGGGGGTTGTCCTGTTACAGTCTCTTAGCACAGGGCTAGAGACTCAAAACTTAGGTGTAATCTGTTAATGTCTCTCTTTTCAAGAGGACTGAAAGCGATGGTTCTTTGTTAATTGATTTGAATTGCATTTTTCTGCATACAACGAAATTAGGAGCGCTGCTCCTGATTGGTGTACAAAACATATAATCACAGACAATAAACTTAACTTTTAACTTGACTGTACAGTAACTTTTACACATAGTAGACAGAGTGATATTCACAGTAAGCAGTCTAAATAAAGTAACATTTTAAATAAAGTGACCAGTGATAGCAATAAAGTGACTATTTAGTAAAGTAACCATATATGATATTGCACGTTTGACTTTTCCAGTATTGCACATTGACGTTAATGTCTCTTCAGGGTGAGACCCAGATCTTTGAGGTGTTGGTTTGTACTGTTGCAATCTGTAGCACGCAGCCGGAGGCTCAGAACTTAGGTTTTTGGTGTGTCTCGTTTCAGTCTGTAGCACGCAGGCGGGAGACTTAGAACTTGGAAGTACTCTGCTAATGTCTCTCTTATCAGTGTGAGACTCAGAGTGAAGAATGTCTGGAAAAAGGAACTTGTATAACATTTTAGATAAGGAGGAGTTTGCATCTTGGCAGAGGTGTAAAGTACTTGAGTAATTTTACTTGATTACTGTACTTAAGTATTATTTTTGGGGATTTTTACTTTACTTGAGTACAATTTAAAATCAGTACTTTTACTTTTACTTAATTAATTTTTTTAAGAAATAAAAGTACTTTTTACTCCTTACAATTTTATTTACAGTCAAAAAGTACTTATTTTTTAGAGATCACTCTATTCTATTTTCCCTTACTCTTACCAAACCAATTGAATTGTGCTGACGGCCAGTTTAATTTAAACGTTATTTATTTTCCTTGGCCGACATACAGCTTGCCACTCCCTGAAATTCATACGGTCGTAGCTCAGGCACCTTAAGTCCGGGGTGTTTGCCCTTCGGGTCCCTTACCTGAGAGGGCCTTTCCAACGAGCCAATTCTGACGCTCTAACCCTTTCCCTGGCTGAGATACAGCGGTCATTCCTCTGATTTTCCCCTGACCGTAGCTTGGATGCCTTTGGGTCGCTTATACCCGAGGGGACTTAAGGTGCCCGAGCTACAGTCGTGGAAAAAATTGGGGAAAGGACCACCATATCACGGCCGGGGAAATGGCTAGAGACTCATGGGTGGCTTGTTGGAAAGGCCCTCTTGGGTAGGATAAGGAACCCGAAGGGCGAACGCCCTGGACTTTTTAAGGTGCCTGAGCTAAGGCCAAGGAAAAATCCGGGAAGGGCTAGAGACTCGCGAGTGGGCTCGTCGGATGAAGATTTTTTCGCTTCTTTGAAACCGACAACACATTAAGCCAGCAAAGAGTTGGATGGATATCTGGCCTGAGTTTCAGACACCAGGAAGTCTCTGCTCACGTTCCCTGCTATTTGCAGCCTCTCTATCAAGACTAAGACCTTGTTCACGCTGTCAGTCCAAATCTGATTTTGTTGCATGTCTGACTGGACAGACTCACTGTCCACATTGTGTATCACAACTGTTTAGATCCGATCTGTGCGTCCTGTAGGGCTTTGCCATTTTCTGGATTATCTGCACTGTTTCTATGGCAATGACATCACACTGGCACAACAATCGTGTTTTACATTTTACGTGACGCAACAGCATGACGTAACCGAAAAGCTACAAAAATACGATCAGAGCGGTCAGACTTAAATGTATTTCTGGAAATGTGATTTGAAAAGTATTCCAAACCACCTCTGGATATAGCTTGAAACAGAAAAGAAAAAAACAGATTTCATGTGGTTTTTGGCCGTTCACACGTTCTAAATGTGATTGGGTTCCAATCGAATATGTACCAAAATCAGATTTGGACTGACAGTGTGAACAAGAACTAATACAACTCTTTCTGCACTGGCAGTCTGTGAGATGCTTGATACTCAATTTTGAAAATCAGCTTCTGCTTTAGTTAAATTAGAGGTTTCACAACTTTGAGTAGCATGTTGCATACTGAAATTAGGTTGTTTTATAGTTTGATAATGAAATACAATTACATACAACAGTTGTAAAGCAGGATAAAACCCTGTATGTGGTGCATTCACTTCATGTTTTTAGAGATTAAAAGCTTAGACAAGAATCTCTAGTTAAAAATGTTCCTGTTACTTTTACTTTTTTAATACTCAAGTACAATTTTAATGTGGTACTTTTTTCTTTTACTCAAGTATGATTCTGGCCAGATACTTTTACTTTTAATTGAGTAAAATTTACACTCAGTACTTTTACTTTAACTTGAGTAACATTTTTGAGTACTTTTTACACCTCTGCATCTTGGTGCTTTCCTGATACAGAACCGTGATTGGCTGTGAATGTCAGAAGAAGCCCACAGAATGTTGCCCACCTCTCTTCACTGTGAGGAACTCTTTTGCATGGCATAAAGTACAGAGTTTAACATTTCCCACTTACCAAACCCTTTCTAAAATACTATTGGCATTATCCTGAATGTAAAAAGTATAACCATGACAGCAAAATTTTACCATATCAATCATAAATTAATTCATTCATATGTTAATAACTGTGAATATTTGAACAGTTTCATAACACACAGATTTAATTCAGAATGCTAGTGTCTTTAAACGAGTATGAAGTCAATAGGTGAAGTCCATTTTGGTGGTGGAAGGAGGTAAAGATTTGTCCTTTGATTTAGCCAGTACTTTTGTTAAATGCTTTTCCTTAGGAATGTTTACGATCATCCTGCCTTCAGATGATGGTAAAAGGGTTTGAAAGGATGATAAGCAGAAATGGTATGGGCCACTAAAAAAAAATTTCCTATTCTTCTCCACTTTGGCACAGAAGTCAGCCATGAAAGAGTCAGAGCAGCCTTATCTGATTAACTGGACACTTACTTATCTTAACCCACCCAGTCCAAATGTAGCAATTGGGGAGGGGTCTTGAATGCTTTGTTTTAACAGGGTCCCCGCGGGTCCTTAACTCTTTCCCCGCCATTGACGAGATATCTCGTCAATTAAGAGAAAACGCTTCCCCGCCAATGACGAGATTTTCCGTCTTTCCGCAATACCGCTATTATCCACCAGGTGGCGCCCTTCCGCAACTTTTTAAAACCGGAAGTATTGCCCTAGGGCAGGCTGCTGCATGTCCGTGTCTGTTTTAAAGATCGCTCTGAATGGGATCTCTATGAAAAGTCCGTCATAAAAATGGAATTATTTCTGCTTTTTGCTCAAAATATGGTGTTTTTGCAAAAACCTACCCATATTCAAAAGCTGATTGCAAAAGAACCACTTAAGGTAGGATGAAACGGTTTTTTTTGTTTGAAAGCAGAGGGTCTGTTCTTTCATTTGGTATATTGTATGTTTATATATTTAAAGAAGAACATTTTCTGGAAGGCATTAAACTTTAGTGAAAATCATGAAAAACGCTGGCGCTGGCTGGCAACTTTTTTTAAAAACGCTGGCGGTGAAAGAGTTAAAAAGTCTTAAAACGTCTTAAATAAAATTTTCGATTTTTAAGGTCTTAAAATCAGGGTTCTAAATTAACACCCGCCAAATGCGGGTTAAAATTAATTTTGGCGGGTGTTCATAAAAACTTACTAGCCAGTTTGGCCGGTGATGCATGAGGCATTGCATGCATGATACATAATGCTCTGTTCTCGGACATTTATTCCTCTGGCAGTACTTCCTACATTTCCCATGAACACTGTACCGTAATGCTAAGTGATGATGTTTCATACACCCATTGGCTGCGCGCAGTTTGCACTGAAACCAGCGCGAGAAACCATGGAAATGAACGGAGCGCATCCACAAGAACACACAAGGAAGGCGGCACATGCCATAGTCTAAATCTGTTGTGCCCCGGTGTAAATCTCAAGTTAAGATTTTAACAGTTAACTAGTGTATTCCTTTACAAAGATAATAGCGGCAAAAACGGATCTATATGCGCTCGTAAAAGCGAATAAGCGATGCAGCAGGCGCACTGATGCATACACGCAGTGCCGGTCCTAGATGCTGGGGGGCCCTAAGCAAAGCTTTGTGAGGGGCCCTCTGTCAGTGCATTCAGACCCTTATAGCATAGCACACATACATCTCGGAGACGTCTATTTGATGTCTGCGTTTACATCTGCAAGATGTCTTATTTAAATTGTTTTCTCATCTGCAATACGTCTGTGAGACGTCTCCTAAAAGATGTCATATAGACATATTGAAGATGTCTGCAAGACGTTTTTGATTTAGAATGTATGTAAAGCAGCTCTTTTCCTTTATAAGATGTTTTTACACACCAGATGTATTCCAGATCTCCAGATCTTTACCAGACATCTCACAGACGTACCTGTGCTATCTGGGTAAAACCCAGTCAATGTTGCTGTTAGTTAGTTGTTAACTAACCACATAGTGTATTATCTTATAGCTGTATAATATTCCCATATGCACATTACTTTGAAACCCTGACTGATAAACTTGCTGATTATAACATGAAACATGTATTTGCTGATAAGTTGTTTTGATTTAAAATGTGTTGTGAGAAGCACTACAAAATGTACCTGATCTAAATGAATGTAATGAATCAAATTAAATTACATATAAATACATACTGTTAATACACAGGGGTTAAATTGGGATTTGTTATGTGGGGGGGGGCTCTGTGGGGAGGGGTACTTCGAGGGGTAACATGTTTAATACTGATGACAGCAAAGCCACTGGTGTGTTTCAATGACATTCTGGACCTCTGATAGGATTTGATAAGTTTCAGCTTTAAAAGAGCATTTCACCCGTAGAAACATTAATCTTTATTGAAAGTGTTATATTTGTAGTCGAAATGTAACATACATTTAGAATTTGGTGCCTATTTGACAGAGAAAAGGGGTGTTTGTAGTCTCATTCCCTCAACAAAGACATTGCACTTCCTTCTTTCAATGATGCAAAATGATGATTTTTACATCATTGAAAGAAGGATGTGCAACACTGAAATCTGTATTTCTCCTGTCTCAGCGGCAACTGAGAAAATGATGCATGACCATTCAAAAACATGACTGGAGTTCTAACTATACAAAGCTTAATGCAAATGGGTGAAGTGTCCCTTTAAAGCTGTCACAGAGGTTGACCCCAAATATTTTAAAAATAGTGTCTGATTTTAAATATTGCAAATCTATGAGTTTGACACCCTATATCCATTTGTTGCACATGTCATTATGCACAACTGATCAAACTTTAAAGGAAGTTAAAAGAATCAATCTCCTTGAAGAATTCTAGGCATAAGATGCCCAAAAAGACTCAATTAACAAGATAAGGTACAACACACAGTACTGTATCAGCAACATGTCTTAGAAATTAGCCATAGAGATTCCCTATGCTGGTCAGCAGCTACAATCATATAGTTAGGTTTGATTTGTGTAATCAAAATACATTATTTTATTATCTATACAATGAGTTATATCCAGTGTTATCCAGTTAACATACTGTAATTAAACGAGTGACATATACTTTAATCCTTTACAAATTTCAAGTCTTCTATTAAGTTTTCTCGACGTGGGCACCATTCTTACCTCTCTCTCTCTCTCTCTCTCTCGGAGTGCATGCTGGGAGTGTTTTGAGAGCGGTGGTGGGTGAGACCTGAGCTCTGTATATCCTCATATTTCTACATTTTTGGATTTTTTCTGTTTCTAATTTCTTGCATGGTTTGGAAGTTTATACTTTAAGCACTTTAGTAGAGACTGCGCAGGGAGATGGCGTCTCACGAGGAGACGCCATCGTTATCTCTGCGAAATGGTTTCAGGTGTGTACCTGAAGACGGCGTCTCAGTGGAAGACGTGCTTGTTTCCACCGGGGAAGAAGTCGGACATGAAAACATAGTGTCCGCTTCCCGCATGAATAAGGCTGTAGTGATTTTCGTAAAGGATCACAAACTTGTTAATCGTGTAATCGAAACTGGCCTAGTTATAAATGAAAATCTTGTTCAGGTTACCCCCTTGTATGCTCCGTCTGCAAGAATTACTGTATCAAATGTTCCGCCGTTTATTCCCGACGATGCTTTGGAACGAGAATTGTTACGCTTTGGCAAATTTGCGAGTGGTTTTAAAACAATCCCTCTGGGCTGCAAACACCCGTCATTAAAACACGTTAAATCTTTCAGGAGACAAGTGTTTATGTTTCTGGATTCTCCAGAAAATACGATGGATGTTTCTTTTCGCGTGCGACATGACGGGAGAACCTTTATGGTATATGCGTCTACTGGACATTTGCGATGTTTCGAATGCGGTGACCTTGGCCATAAAAAGTTTACATGCCCACATCGCGAACACGCAGCAGAAAGCAGGCCAGGTGTCTCAGGTGAGGGAAATGTGTCGGAGGTTTCAGTTCAGGGAGAGGAATCCACATCATCTAAACCGGTGAGTAATACTGATGCGGCGCCGTCCGCTACAAAAACACTTGAAAATGTTATTTCTTCCGATGTTAGAGATGTAAGTGAAAGTCAAAGTGCTGAATGTATCAGTAGTGTTGAGCAAAACATCACAAGTGATGAACCACAAGAAAACAATGTGATGCAGGCGGGACCTAGTTCTAGTTTTGGTGTGGAAGCTGGTCATATGGAGTTGAGTCAAAAAGCTTTGTGTTCTAGTAATGATACAAGTGTAAGGGATGATTTATCGGATGACAATGGTTCTATTGATTTTGATTGTGATTCACAAGCAGGTTCTGTGTGTGGACCTGAAGGCACTTCTCAGGATATGAATAAAGATTCCTCCTTATATACATTAGAGGAAATCAATAGCTTTCTTGATGACACATTTGGAAGACAAGTTAATATCAAAGACTTTTTTCCTGATGTAGAAAAATTTGAGAGATCTGTGGCCTTCTACTATAAAAATGTAAGTCATGATCTGTTGAGTGAAAAGAAGCGATTTCGTTTGAAAAAACATATTACTTCCATTAGAAAATACAGAAAAGTGGATAAAAAGAGGAAACTAAAAGCTTTTTTGTAAACTACTAACTATGCATCACGCGGTGTTCCTTTTTTGCTGCTCTTTTCTGTTCTTTCTCTATCCCTTCCTTCTTTTGTATATGGATTCATTGAGGGTGGGATCACTAAATATTAATGGAGGGAGGGATAGGCACAAAAGAGCCTTGGTGTCTGAGATAATGCATCAAAAAAAGTTAACTGTTATATTGTTACAAGAAACGCATAGCGATGCTGATAATGAAGTTGAGTGGGGAATGTGGTGGAAGGGTCATCATATCCTTAGTCATGGCACAAATCTGAGTGCAGGAATTGCTTTTCTCTTTATGTCAGATAAAAAGATTAGTATTTTGAAAACTGAAGAATTTGTAAAGGGTCGTCTTGCTCTTGTCAAAGTTGATATTGAAGGGCTTATCTTTTACTTTATAAATGTTTACGCACCAAATCTGGGACATGAAAGAATTCTTTTCTTTAATATATTGAATAATGTTTTAAAACAAGATTTTAGTGATGGGCATATTATTATTGGTGGAGACTGGAATTGCACGGAAAAGTTTACTTTTGACCGTGTAAATGAGGAACCTCATATCGCTTCTTCTATTCTTTTGTCAAAATTAATGAGGGAAGCTGAATTGTTGGACATGTGGAGAATTAAACATCCAGTAGAGAGACAATATACTTGGGTTAAAATGTCTGACAATCAGGTTAGTGCTGCCCGATTAGACAGAATTTATGTTTCAGAGTCTTTTAATAATAGAGTTATTGATTGTTGTATTTCACCTGTGGGATTTTCTGACCATCACCTTGTGTTTATCTCAGTTAATATGATACAGTCTTTAAGAAAATCCTCATATTGGCATTTCAATGCTAAATTGTTGCAGGATTCATCTTTTTGTGAACATTTTGTAACTTTTTGGAATCAGTGGAGAACAAAAAAGGCAGATTTTGAGAACTTAAAGCAGTGGTGGGAAGTTGGCAAAATCCATATTAAAACATACTGTCAACAATATACTGCATACTCTACTGCCATAGAAAGAGAAACAGTTCAAAGACTTGAAAAAGACATTGATTCTATAGAAACTGCAGTGTTACAAAGAAATGACACAACCATGATTAATAATTTGCAGCAGAAAAAGACGCAGTTAAGCTCTTTATTGAATGAAAGGGTGAAGGCAGCCCTGGTAAGAGCACGTTTTACATCAGTTGCCGATATGGATGCCTCAAGTACTTTCTTTTTTAATCTGGAAAGATCAGTGGCACAGCACAAACAAATGCTATGTCTGCGGCTTCCTGATGGAAAAATAACCAACAATATTATAGAAATGCGTCGTCATGCTGTTGATTTTTATTCTTGTTTATATAAGGCTGAACAATGTAACTCTGATTGTGCTGAACAGTTGTGTCAGGATCTGCCAAAAATAGACTCCGAATCAAAGACTGCCTTGGAAGCCAACATTTCTTTTCATGAACTCAGTAATGCTGTTGGACAGTTAAAATCTGGTCGTTCCCCTGGCATTGATGGACTGACTTCTGAATTTTATAAACATTTTTGGAAGTGCATCGGTATGGACCTCTTTGGAGTTTTTTGTGAGAGTTATAGGGATGGGTCTTTACCAACTTCATGTCAGCGTGCTGTATTGTCTCTCTTACCAAAAAAGGGAGACTTAACGCTCTTAAAGAACTGGAGACCTGTCGCCTTATTAACAACAGAATACAAACTTCTATCAAAATGTATTGCTAATAGACTTAAGAAATACCTACATTTGATAATTCATCAAGACCAAACCTACTGTATTCCAAAACGATCAATAATGGACAATCTTTTCCTGGTGAGAGATGTCTTGGATATTTGCAAAACATGTAATGATGAGGTTGGGATATTAACACTAGATCAAGAAAAAGCATTTGATCGTGTAGACCATAAATACCTCTTTAATTTGCTTGAAGGTTTTGGTTTTGGTAAAAAATTTATAAAATGGATACAACTTTTATATAATGGAGCTTCTTGTATGGTTAAGCTTGGTGGTGGTTTAAGTAGGCCTATTTCAGTCTTAAGAGGTATAAGACAAGGTTGTCCCTTATCAGGGCAATTGTACAGCATTGCAATTGAACCATTTCTTTTTCACATACGAAAAGCTTTAAGTGGCCTATCATTACCTACTATGTCTCAGCATTTAAGAATTACGGTTACTGCATATGCTGATGATGTCACAGTGTTTGTAAATGACCAGAATGATATCAATGTTTTAACTGAGATAATTGACATGTATGAGAAGGCATCATCAGCCAAAGTAAACTGGGAAAAGACTGAAGGCTTTTGGGCAGGTAAAAGAGATGTAAAAAGGTTCCCAAAACTACCCAGTAACTTAGTATGGAGCACAAGTGGACTAAAAATATTGGGTGTATTTTTGGGATCTGAGGAATATCAGAAAAAGAATTGGGAAGGGGTATTGGAGAGAGTGTGCACCAGACTGTCAAAGTGGCGATGGCTGTTGCCACAGATGTCTTATAGGGGGAGAGTTTTAGTTGCTAACAATTTGGTTGCTTCTGCTTTGTGGCACAGATTTATTGTGCTACAGCCACCTGCTGGACTAATTCAAGAAATTCAAAGGAAACTAGTGACATTTTTTTGGTCTGGACAGCACTGGGTTCGTTCAGCTGTTCTCTTTTTACCAGTTCAAGAAGGGGGGCAAAGTCTAGTTGACATCAAATCTAGACTGATGGCCTTTCGTTTGCAAGCTGCCCAAAGACTACTTTACATCAATGATAGTGCTTGGATAAATACAGCAATTGCTTTGCTAAAAAGGGCAGGAAACATGGGAATTGATAGACATTTGTTCCTTATGGACTTGAATGAAACCATTTTAAAAGATCTGACCCCTTTCTACAGGTCCATGATGGAAGCCTGGAAAGTATTTTGTGTTTCAAGATCAATGGAAACAATTGCAGGTTTTTGGCTTTTTGAAGAACCATTGTTTTTTAATAAATTTTTACCCTCTAGACATTTACACTCCACTTTTTTGACATCACGACTGACAGTAGCTGGATGTGTGAAATTGGGCCATCTTCTTAGTATCAGTGTGGACAATCTGAGTGAAAGAACTGGGATAAAATCTACTCGATTTTTGAAACAGCTCACCGATGAAGTGCTTGGGGAACTGAACTTTGATCAGCGACTTTTCATTAATGATTCTAATCATATTGATGACTGGAAAACTGGATGTGAATATAATTTTCCAACCCTAATGGTAGCTGCTGACTCAGGACAATGGCAGGAGGAGGAAAATCTCATATTGTCCTTCAGTATTCCTCAGCTGGGCAGTTTTGAGTCTGCTGAGAAAACAGCACTGTATGTGACTTGTGTCAAAGTGACCAATGCACAATCCTTGTCTGGAGTGACTTTATCTAGATGGACTGAATTTTTTAGAGATAATACCTCCCCCAAAGGCTGTTGGCGATCATTGTATAAACGGCCAATTGACAAACGAACAGGAGATTTGCAATGGCGCATAGTTCATGGCGCAATAGCAACAAATAGACATGTGGTGCACCTCAATCCAAATACAACAGTGGGCTGTCTGTTTTGTTCTGAAAGTGAATCTGTTTTTCATCTGTTTGTGCAATGTACACGGCTGGGCAATATGTTTACCATCTTAACTCAATGGGCATCAGCCTTGGGTGAAGATTTTTCTTATCAACTGTTTATATATGGACCAAAATATTCAGTCAGTCGCAAAAATGCTTTGGTTTTATTAAATTATGTGTTTGGTATTGCTAAACTGGCTATTTGGAAAACAAGGAAGAACAAGATGCTGGGCAGAGATACATTAGATCCTTTGTTAATGTTTCTGGGGTTGATGAAATCAAGACTCAAGATTGAATATGCCTACTATAAACTTACAAGTTGTTTACCAATGTTTGTGAATATATGGGCTGTAAATGAGGTACTTTGCACAGTTGATGAAAATGATGATTTAGTGATCAGCTTTTAACTACTTTTTTTTGTGGATGGTTAAATGTTTCAATAATTGTGATTTGTGAAATGTAAGAATGTAGAATTGTAACAGAGTTTTTGGTCTTGCCTATATGGTATAAATAAAGGAGAATTTAATCCTCTCTCTCTCTCTCTCTCTCTCTCTCTCTCTCTCTCTCTCTCTCTCTCTCTCTCTCTCTCTCTCTCTCTCTCTCTCTCTCTCTCTCTCTCTCTCTCTCTCTCTCTCTCTCTCTCGTCAAATTATCCTGCACGAGAGCGCGTTCTTGAAGTTCAAAGGAAAAAGCGCGTGTTTTCGCGGCAATTGTGTCACCCAATTCGCGTCATTTTAATCGCCCCATGCTAAGACGCGTGTCTTTACATTGACTTAATCTGCTCGCGCAAATCCTTTATCTTGTTCCCTTGCTTCACGTTTTTTCCCCTTTATTCTGCTCCAGACGGATAGCTTTGTCTTTGTTTTAAATCAATGGTGGGCATATAATATGCGCATCGTTACCAAATCACTCTTCTGCGTCATGCACGCGGCCGTTTCTAAATTTGAAGGCTGCAACCTCCAGATCATGTCGCATATGCGCGCTGCATACGTCATCAAGCCTGATTTATTTAAGTTAAATAAGCATTTCATTTGCAAGTCATAAGCATAATATAACAATTAACCATTAACTAAGAATAATAGTCAACATTATAATTGTTAATATTCTAAAATACGTTTTTATGACGCATATGCAGCCTACAAATGTGACCTCTGAAGGCTGCAGCCTTCGGATTGAGAAACTGCCTGCATGTTGTCCGAGTACATATCAGTGATTTAAGAAATCATTAAGTATTTTTAAAAACCCGCACAAATTCGGAAGTTTGCAAATTATTTAAATTATAGCGTCTTGTTTTCATTAAACATAATAATAATTTTTCTTTGATATAATGGTTTTAAATAATTCTGAGATCAAGGGGGCCCTCTAGTGGTGCGGGGCCCTATGCAAATTGCGTACTTTGCGTATAGGAAAGACCGGCACTGCATACACGCACAAAGCCATGTCGGCGCGTCATTGCGTTTATCCACGCACAACCGCATTCAACGTCACGCGATTATGTTAGCTTATAAAAACATGACGAACCTAAAGTAAGTTTCTAAATTATAATGTTAATCTTATTTTGACTCGATTACTATTGGCTTCTGTGGACGTCAGAAATGTTTTTTGCAAAGCAGGGAAAGGGAAGCAGAAAGGAAAGATGATGAGACTAAGGGAGGTAAGAGAAAACTACATCCTCACACCCTGTCAGGTCTCAAACATTAGAGGAAAACATTTCAGGAGAACCTCTTGTCAAGTCTATAGAATTGCATTGTTGCTGAGAAAATCAACACATGTATGAAATTAATATTTAGTTTACTAATGTTTAACTAGGACATACATTAACAGTTAGCAGTAACTATGACTGAGATTATTTTAGTATAGCAGTCATAAAATGACTGGTTTCTTAAAATATTGTACAAATATTATTGTAAAAATAAGTTATTAATCATTAAAATATACGTGAAAGAAGAAACCGAAACGAACAATTTGTGGTGGGAACAACTAATTTTAAAGTTGAGGCAGTAGGGCTAAAGGACCATGAGAGTGCCCAAAGTCATCAGAGAGTCTAAAGTTAATTAAAACTGCCAAGACAGGTCGTATTGAAGAGAGCCTTGCTTGGAGAAGCCTCACTTTATGTGTGTTTTTCATACTAACAATGTTAATAAAATTATCAAATGCATTCATAATTTCTCTTTTTCACCGGAAAAAAATTTGGCTAGTGGAAATGCTGATTGGCTGGTGATCAAAAAAGTTAATTTAGAACCCTGCTTAAAATGTCTTAAAATCTGGAATTTCCACTAAGAAGGTCTTAAATTTCATGTCAGACTCATCATCCGGTGTTTCCCATACATTGTTATATTTAATACATTTTCTATATGTATTTGTAGTATTATAATTGTAATATTTTAGTATTAAAACGGCTCTCTCGTGTGCGCGTGCTTTCTCTCTCTCATCCTGCATCGTGTAGCACCTCACACATGGCACGTGGGGGAAGGAATTAAAAGTTGGCAGTGTTTATTCTCTCATATTTTATATATACGCGATCTACAATAATACTTTTACTTTTAAAAGCGCTTATAACACAACAAGACGAGAAGAGCAACGGTAAAGCTCTGCACTGCATGAGACACACATGTAATGTAGCCAAAATCACCTCGTAATGTTATATCAGCTCTTAAATGTAAATATATGGTGATATTGTCAGAAGCGTTTAGCTATAAATCAGGATTTAAGCAGTAAGTAACGTGGTTGGATTAAACACGAGGGTCGTGTTATTGGGTCGTGTTTAGTCACAATTTTTTGTCCGTAACCCTATTTATACACAGGCTCTCAAGTCTCACGCATTGACCGTGAGACACACGCATTTCAGTCAGTTCACACACCACACCTTGTATTTCTCATGCTGAGAAGTAAGAAATAAATTGTCCTGCTATATTCAATAAATGGACAGTTTTAACTGCATGGCAGTTCTGTCGAGTTCAGCTGCTTCCTTCAAGTTTTTTAAGTGTGCTTTCAACTTTACGCAGCGCCACAAAACCGACACGCAGATGACATCAGGGTACCGCGAGAAATCTTGCGAAGGAGGCTGATTTCAAATCGCTCTCGCGTTACTCTGATGTCATCCACTTGTCGTTTTTTTGCAGCGCCTAATGAAGTCGTTCACACAATGCATCCTACCAGGCAATCAAAAATAAACGAGAAGTTGTTTCTGGTAATGTTATCCCGCTGCTAGCAAGTTCATTACTAACATGGATTTAACGGAATGGAAGTTGGATGAGCAAGATCAGATGAATGCGGTAGATATAACCCATTTTTTAAGCATTTTGATTTTACGATTCCTGGACGAAATCATTGCCTTTGATCAAAGACAATGAAAGCTAATATTGCGGAATAAAGCCAAATTCGTGCTAAATTATTATTGATTCAGTCAAAAACTCCAACAGTTTGCAACCAGAAGCTTTAGTTACCTAAAATTAAGAAAAGTACTAGAGGCTTCCTGAAATATATAAAATGTAATAGAGATGCATTTCATTATTATTTCCCTTTCATCATTAAATGTTCTGCAATACTGTATGTGTACAGTAAGCTCAAGTTAAAGGGTACAATTCCATAATCCACTTAAAGTGCTCTATTTTCATGTACTAATAGCCTACATTTTTTTGTTCTTTAGAACATTAATATGAAATATGCTAAAATGTAACTTAAAAATGTATTTAGGTACCACTTGAAATAAATTTGAACCCATCTTTGTATGAAAGATGAGTACACGTTAACTTCAAGTGGTATACATTTTTGTAATACGAGATATGTTAAATGCATTTCAGTTCATATTAATGTAATCTCAAAATAACACTGATAATGACACTTAGATGTTTTTAAGATTATCTTAAGTATTAAAGTAGAAACTTTGTATTATGTACAAAACTATTTTGTGAAAATAGGGCACTTTAAAGGGATAGTTCAACCAAAAATAACAATACTGTCATATTTTTCTTTCTCTCACGTTTTTACAAACCTGTATACATTTTTTTTGTTCTAAAAAGCACAAAGGAAGATATTTTGAGGAATGTTTGTAATCAAACCTTTACTGAGCCCCATTCACTTCCATAGTAGGATAATGTATAATATGAAATTCAATGGGGCCCATTAACGGTTTGTTTAAACATTAGGTAAAATTAAACAGTTAGCAAAAACTTGAGAATTGGATGGGGCCGAGGGGTCACTGTTGCAAATACCCCTCTCACTCCAAACTTTTGGTAAAACTTGAGAGCCCTGATATACATGTCTGACAACAAAACAGATAATATGTAAAAATATAATTAAGTTGTGTTAAAATACAATATAACTCAATTAACCTACTTAAGTCTGTCTCATTCATGTTAATCAAACAACCCAAGACAAAGAGAAAATCCCTTCTAAAAAATAATCACATTTAATTTATACAAAGACTTTACCTAATGTGCAACTTTGTTCTTTTTTATAAATGTTTGTAATTTCTTAATTTGTTACTAAATTTTTCCCACACCTTTTTTGCTGATCTGAAAAATGATCAGATCTGTGCCTAAACCAGTAATGTGATCTAAACCATGAATTTTGTGATCCGTCACACCCCTATTTTGTAATGTTCTGGGCTGTCCTCCATGTCTTTTTCAAAATGATAAGAGGGGCCAGAATTTAGAAATTAACCGAAGTACCTTAAAGGCGGATTTTTACATACACAGTCAACCATGTCAGAATTGTTAGGCGAATTAGCACTTAGTATAAAAGTTGTTGTTTCCCTGTGATGTGTCTTGAGTGTGGCTCAGGCGAGCTGTGCCGTGCTATGCTTCAACACACAATTCTGTGTTGTGTCGCGCTGAACATTTTCCTGTTTTTTATGATAAAGTCTTACATTTTTATTTTAGAGGACTTAAAAAGGTCTTAAAAGTCATTAAATTTAATGTTGAAAAATGTGCAGATACCCTGTTTAAGCTGTTCACTATAATAGAAAAAATTATGAATTTTTCATTTTCAAAATGGAAACGATAAATGAAATTTCTATTTGTTTTTTAGTTTTTGATTTGATAACGGATATGGAATGGACGGAACATACTTTGATTGAGGAAATTCTGTCACAGATTAATGAACTCTTTTTGCGTGGCTCAATGTAAATGGAACAGTCAGATATATGTCCACTCTGGTCAGAGAAACACTTTAAATAACCATAAAAAGGCCATATAATGTCTGCTGGAATGTAAAACAAGTTCATTAAATAATGTGAAATAAATATAGTAAAAAGCACGTTTTGAAAATTTAACTTATGGCATGGTGAAAGCATTGGCATAATATTTGGAAAATTAAAAAACACATTCAATTGTTTGGCTAGTCGTTTCATTATACTTAGCTTTGGCCAAGCATTTTCCTTTCTGTGCATCCCTAATGCTAGCCTGGTAGAACCATCCTCTGCTATTTTGCTTCGCTTCATAGACAGAGTCTGGCTGGGCATAATTGACAATCGTTTTCCTTCTCATGGGAGGGGCTTGTCTGAAGTTTAAAATCATTGGTCTAAACGTAAGCCAATCACATAACGTTTGGATATGATGTGCGTTATGCGCCAGCTCAGCCGCATCAAATTTCTGCTGTAAAACACACGCATGATGTGAAAACAAACCCATCGAGCGAAATACCGAAGTTAACATGGCTATGAACGACTTCTGCAGATTATGTAAAGTAAATCGGGCCAGAGCTAGTTGAACACTATCCTTACGGTGTCTTTCCACTCACGTCTAAGTGGAGGAACGCCCCTCTCTCCTCTCAAACTCTTCCACCAGACGGCCATAACCATATGTAAATTAAATCTTCCTACCTTTTTTTCTGGTTAATCAGGAACGTCACCAAAGAATGTTTGCCCACGCGTCCTCCACCATTTACTGTGAACAATGAAATTTCCTTCCATGATATCTCGATTGTTGTGCACGTCAAGCTGTGCTGCACACAGTTTCTCGCTGACGATCGATAATAGTTGATAAATTAAACTTTTCCCAAAACCTGTCGGGAGTAGGGCAACAACATAATCTCCATTCAAAATGTTTAACAAACACTTTTCTTGTTCGGGATTAAGTTGGCAAGTGCCGGTTCTCCACAACAGAGCAAATAGCTTTCTGTGCCTCCATGTCCACTACAAACTACAACCGTACATTCGGCGCTTAGCGTCTACGTCACGGCTCTCAGCCCGCCCTCTGTTCATTGATTCGCCGGTTGTTTTGAGACCTGAGGAAAACGGTTTGAATGGGAGGTATCTCAGACTGAGTACAGAAGCGTAATGAAATTTAGCGGAAGTACAAAGTCTGACGTAGTCAGGCTACCCTAATGCTACCTATAGGTATTTATTATGTCTATGGACTTACACTTCTTATTGTCAAGCCCTGGACATGTTTGACTTCATGCGACGGAACGCATGTGTGTGCAGGTCTGTAGGGGAGTGTGGAGGATGGACAACCATGCTCGTGCATAGATCAATGCAAACGTGACTAATGTGAGTACTGCGTACGCTATGAGATAGGAATCTGGAAACTTCTTTTGTGTTATGAAGCCATATAGGCTAATGCAGTGACCTTGTGACTTGGATTTTAAGTGATAAACCAACTATGTACTCTTCTTCTGCACTGTTTTTGCTCTACTGGAGATCCTACAAACAGTGACTGCTTTCATCTGGCACTTTATGAAGTGAACAAAGCCTTTATATTTCTAATCAGAGTTGCATGTTATATTGTGAACACTACAATAACAGCTTGAGAGAATGTGTTTCTCATGCCTCCTTTAGCTTGCTGATAATCTTACCGCCTTTTGATGGCACCCCTGCTTTATACTTTGTCCCTGGAATCCAGTCCTAGGATGACATGCTCTAAAATTAGACTCTTAATGCTGTGCAGCCAGTAGTCATTATAGGGCTCTAATCAACCCACGCTTGCCTGCAAACACTACAGTTGCCATTGAAATAGCTTAGTGGGGTCACCTGTCTTGTCTTGTGTCTCTAATATTCTATCTCAGTCTCCTCCTCTTTTATGTCTTGACCCAGACCACTCCCACTGTTGTGTCAAAGTGAATCTAATCTCTAAAAATAATTTTTTGTTTGTGGTTGGTTTTGAGAAAATAGGCTAATGTCTTTGATAAGCAAATGCATGCAGACAAATGCACAGGTGGAACTTAACCCGGACACATCTTCAGTTCAAAGTAGAGTTTTCCTGGTGAAACTAATCTCATATGCAGTAAATTAGGAAAGTCTGTCTAAACTGTAGACTTTAGAAGAATATAATTACTTAACAGCCTCAGTGCTAAGGACATATCTGTCTGATGTCATTTTTAAATAATGGTAGAAATGCATATGTTAAATTTTGTATTAAAATGTAGCATACACATGTAACATCTGGTGCGTTATGAAATTGTAAAGATTAATTAGCACTTGCCATTTCTTACACTACTCAAAAAGCAGCTATAATGGATTACTCTTGTGGTGTTTCACAGATTAGACATTTCTGTCTCCGCCAGGTGTCTCTCAAAACACGTTACAAAAATCCATTGAAACTCTGCGAATACTCGTCACACAAACATGATACACATATCCAAACAAAGTCTTAAAATGTCAACTACACTACATACATTACTAAATGTATAGTATTTGTAGCCAAAAACATGGTTGCACTTTTGTAGTAAAACCATGGTTTTTAAAGGTATACTTGTGAAATTAATAGAAAAAAATATATCCCGTCCAAAAAGATTTTTTTGTTTTTTAAATAAAGAATGCAATGGCTTGTCGTTAGTTTGCATTAGATTTTGGTGTTAGACTCCTTTACTGGTATAACTGTTGTGCCAACAACAAAGGCTGCAAACCACACAGACTGACAAATAGGATGATCTGACTATAAAGAATAAAGTGCAGCAGTACTAAAATGTAGCAGATAATTAAGACATGGCCAATAAATTTTAAATAGGAATTATAAAATTTTATACTTACTGGATGAAGTTGTATGAAAGCCTTGCTAGCCTCATCAATGGATGGACGGAAGACCTTTCGACCAACTCTGCAGACTCTAGGAGGAAGAATGGGAAAACCGAAAAAAAAAAAAACATCACTTCTCTACCCTACAAAGGCAAAAGGTAGTAACTTCAAAAATTAGTTATTGATATTTTTGAGAAATTCAAGACATCCTTTATTATGTGCATAAATTGACTCATGATACTACGGAAGAGGATTAGGGCCACTGGTGAATTCTCAGAATTCTGAGATTAAAGTCAGAATTCTGAGATTAAAGTCAGAATTCTGAGAATAAAGTCAGAATTCTGAGAATAAAGTCAGAATTCTGAGAATAAAGTCAGAATTCTGAGAATAAAGTCAGAATTCAAATTTTGAGTTTAAAGTCAGAATTCTGAGTTTAAAGTCAGAATTCTGAGTTTAAAGTCAGAATTCTGAGATTTAAAGTCAGAATTCTGAGATTTAAATCAGAATTCTGAGTTTAAAGTCAGAATTCTGAGTTTAAAGTCAGAATTCTGAGAATAAAGTCCGAATTCTGACTTTAAACTCAGAATTCTGAGATTAAAGTCAGAATTCTGACTTTAAACTCAGAATTCTGAGAATAAAGTCAGAAAAAAAAAAAATTTTTCACCAGTGGCCCTAATCCTCTTCCGTATGATACTTTGTTGTTTTTTCAAGAAAATAAAATAAAGAAGAAACTAACTGAATATAATACGAAAAATTACAGCGGTTTGCAATGATTCTCCTTTCCCCCACAACGCACTGCATTATGTAACGTTCGGAGGAGAATTTACCAAACCTGCCTTGAGAGCATTGAGAGTGACTAGAGAGACGAGTAAAGTACAGTATTCAAATAGCACATATTATAGATAAATACATAGATATACACTCTAAAAACTGCTGGGTTGTTTTTAACACTATACAGAACACACTGCTGAGATAAAATGAGCCAACTGCTGGGTTGTTTGTCATTTTAACCCAGCAGTGTGTTCTGTCCAATAGTTACCCCAGCCCTGGGTTAAAAACAACCCAGCATTTTTTTAGAATGTAGATAGACTAGATAGATAGGCTTGTATAGTGAGATAGGCAGACAGTCAGATTGCATAACGTTAGCATAACTTCGTGTAGAAAGTAAACAAACAATTAACATACTCGTGCGTGCTGGCTTGAGGGGGACCATGATCCTGCTGAAATGGGTGTATGCTATCTTCAGCACAAACAAAATCCTGGAATCTGAGTGAGGCACGTCACATCTGGTCGCGGGGTAAGCTTCTCGACCAGCGACCAAAACGCACTCCCTTCCTTCCAGTACCGGAGGGGAAATTGGGAGAGTCTGGACTTTTACCTGTCGGCCCGTCTGATAATAGTTATACATTGCGAGTTATATTAGCAACACCGTTGTGTTGCCTGTATACACAGATGCCTGTATATCTGTCGATATCGGTCCGATACCATTTGTTGAATTAATAATAAAATTGTTAAATGGGTAGAGTGCTTTCTGCTACATCAAGTATAGTTTTACATTTAAAAACCAATAATTTAAAATGATTTACAAGTTACAAGAACATGAATTATTGGTCAAATGGCAGTGTTTAGTAGAACACCGATCGGGCAAGTGACAATACTTTTTTCTGGCCCGAATGTCTCTCACACTTGCCCCGGGACACCGGGCAGTCCTTTATGTTGAGCCCTGAGTGTGCAGATGGTTATTTTGGGAATTATGCGCTTGACCGGAACTTTTATGCACATCCCGGGCGCAGAATTGATGAACCTAAATCATCCTGTACGCTACGATTATGCCTTCCTGTGCGCAGAATTGATGCTCCTGAAGCATACTCCGTGGGAATCTGCACTCGATCGCAATGGATAGTTCATAACAAAGAAAATAAATTCGCCCTGTGTTCAGCACATAGTAAATTGCATCCATCCAAAGGCTTACTGAGAGTTTATAAAATCAGATCTTTAAAATAGCTTACAGTTATCATGTGTGTGCGTTTATGAATGACGCGTTTCATCCGTCTGCTTCACCAGTGCGAGTAGGTTAGAGTTTCTGTGAACTTAAATATCTTAAATGTGCATTTGTTTTTTTACAGAAGTTATAGAGTGTATTAAGAAGACTTTAAATGTAGTGCATAAAAACGTTTATGGTGCTTGCTTTTATAATACTTTGTCCTTTTAATCGCTTGTTAGTAACAACTACGGGTAACGCATAGTATCGGAAATTGGATCGGTCCTGTTAGTCCGATATCCGATCCAGCAAAAAGGGCTCGGATCCCAATATGACCCCAAAATTTAAAGCATAATTATAAGAAAAATATACATTTTCAATAATACAAATAATATATAATTTATTGTTTACTTCTCATCTATACAATAAATGAAGTTCTAAACGTAGGTTCGGGAGGAGCCTAAAACATTCAGTCCTGTCAATCATCTCGAGAGCCTATTTAAGCGATTTAATCTCCACGCCTCACATTGACGATTCATCCGGCATAGGCCCCGCCCATTTCCGGAATAATGTCCTCCAAAGACCAACTCCTGCTCTTTTCCTCCGACGCTGATTTATCATCAACGGTCGTGGGGCCATCACCAGGACCTTCAAACCCTAACCCTGCTCCCTCGCAGAGCCTCGATAAAAGAGGACGCCCTCCTCAGCGTCCTGCTGCCGTTTCACCTAAGCGCCGCCGCTTAAATCTTCCCTCTCCGCCTCCAGCAAGACACCCTCGTACCTCTCCTTCTGTGACTCCGCCCAGACCATCTCCAATCCCTGCAATAGAGAAATGGACTGTGAACTGGCTGCGGCACGCTCTCGCGTCCGCCGACATCGAGTTCTCTAGAAGGATGTCAAAAGCCCAACTCTATGAGCTTTATCTCTGTGCCCAAACCGGTCAGACGCCTGTAGCCGCTACCCAGACAACATCCAAAAAAGGTCCCGGCCGCCCTCGCAAGAATCCGCAGCGTGTTTTCGCAAACCCAAGGCCTTCTCCAGCGTCAAGCGCTTCGAGGGCTTCCCCTCCAGCTAACGCGCATGCGCCGTCTCCAGCCGCCGTGCATGCGCTGCCTCCCACCGCAGTAGCCCTCTGCCCCTCCCCCTCTAGCCCAGCCGGTGCGATTTCCGCCCCAAACACCTCACCAGCCGCAATCTACCCCTCTCTCGCACCCACTTCTGCCCCTCTCTTCGCTAATGCTTTCCCTATCCAACCCCATCTCCCTCCCTCTTCAGCTTTGCTAAATCAGGCTCAAAACCCACCAATTCTCCCTCCCTCTCATTTCCCACCTGGCTTTTCCTCTAACGTCACGGGAGCGCCCCCTAGTGTGAGGCTGCCCCCGCTGATGGGTAACTCTCTAGCTCCTCCCCCTTTTTCTCTCTACACAAATCTCTCTCTTCCGAGCGCAGTGCTTGGCGTGAGGCTGCCTCCGCAAACAGCGCCTGCCCCTGTTTTACCTCTCTTAAGCCGTCTTTCTTCCTACAATCTTCTCACAGCAGTGCCTTTAGCAATGCCCGCTCACGCCGTTGCCATGGACCCGCCACCCGTCTCCAACTCACTTCGCTCTCAAATCCTTTCAGGTATGGACGTGGACCTGGCGTCCCTCCTCTCTACCTTTCCAAAGAAAGACAGCCATCGCTCTCTGGACTGTGGCGCTTTCTCCGTCGTCCTTAAAGACTTGCCTTCCAACTCCAATCACATCCTCTCCTTCACAGAATTCGTCATAATTAATAAATATACAGAAGTAATTTGCTCAGTGTTTCCAAACAGGCGTAAAGAACTTAACGACTACCTTTCCATAATTTCTGAGTTCTCATTGTCATTCGGCGGCAGTCATTTTTACACTTACCACAAATTATTTTCTGCCAAATGCGCCACGAGAGTCACCCACTGGAACCAGTGCCCTTACTGGGGAGCACTGGACTTCAAATTATACAATAGAGTTTTTCTCGGCTGCCGCAACATCACTTGTGCCATTTGTAGATCCCTCGACCACCAGTCTCACTCTTGTCCGTCAGTACAAAATACCACCAGTCCCCGGGTAGCCCCTGACTCCGCTAAATCCACTTCATACGTGCCACAGTCCAGATTCGATCGCCCAGTTCCTGCAAATAATCCAAGCCATTTCTCTGCATCCAACAGCCGCCAGGTCTGCAATAACTTTAATGATTTCCGATGTTCCAGGCAAAGATGGCGCTATTTGCATGTTTGTAATTTTTGCCCAGTGTTCAAATCATCTGCAAAAAACAATAAAGATCTTAAAAAGTATCTGTCTTCTCCAATCAATATCTCTGTTCTTGCACACAAACTACAA
This sequence comes from Misgurnus mizolepis, assembly GCA_025389145.1. Taxonomy (NCBI): domain Eukaryota; kingdom Metazoa; phylum Chordata; class Actinopteri; order Cypriniformes; family Cobitidae; genus Misgurnus; species Misgurnus mizolepis. The sequence continues at coordinate 30,958,935 of JAIFKI010000021.1, read as the reverse complement.
TCTCACCCCAATAAACAATTTACTAATTTCCTTCTTTCAGGTTTACAGCAAGGTTTTGACCCCGGTCTTGAAACCATGCCCGACTCAAACTTCACCTGTAATAATTTGCAGTCTGCCCGTTTAGATCCTGACTCTGTAGACTCCCTCCTACAAAAAGAAGTAGAATCTAAATTTATGATCGGCCCATTCGATTCCCCCCCATTCCTCACCTATCGCATTAACCCCATCGGTATAGCAATGAGGAAATTCTCCGGGAAAAAGCGCATTATCATCAATCTTTCAGCCCCCCACGAATGCTTCGTTCCTAGCGTGAATAGCTTAATTCCCCTATCCGAATTTTCACTGCATTATCACGACGTAGATCAAGCCATCAGTCTAATTAAATCTGCCGGTCCCGGCGCTTGGTTAGCAAAAATCGACATCACTTCAGCCTTCAAGGTCATGCCAATAAACCCTGATTTTTGGCATCTCTTTGGCGTGCTCTGGCGGGATAAATATTATTTCGCCGTTCGTTTGACTTTCGGTTGCAAAAGTAGCCCCAAAATATTTGACACCCTATCGGAAGCGTTGTGCTGGATCCTAGCGAACAATTACGACATCCCCTATCTCATTCACCTTCTTGACGACTTCCTCTTAGTCTCTCCAAAATCCGTTCCCCCAGCCGCTCATCTTTCAATTGCTCTTAATCTTTTCTCAAAGTTAGGGGTTCCCGTCGCCTCCGAAAAAACCGAGGGACCCGCTACCTCACTGGATTTTCTCGGAATTACCCTCGACTCCGTCAAATGTCAAGCCTCGCTGCCTCAAGACAAAATCGTCAGAATAACTAATGTAATCCAAAACCTCACCTCCGC